>JADDOH010007600.1:0-32126 GCA_016648135.1 Agrypnia vestita
AAAATAATTGCACAAAATAAAGGAACTATAGAAACAATATTAAAAATGGAATCAACTAATCAGATAAACAATTATGACAGACATAACTCAGTTCGTTTTTGGTGCAGGCTACGTGAGACCACAAGTGTCACTCTAAGCACAGCATCCACTTTTCATTTGTCTTACTGTTTGAAAACGACTCCACACAAATCAAACAGTAATATTGTTCGTCTTATTCACTTCCATCTTTTTGTTTCTTTTTGTAGACCAAATTTGGAGCTTTTCTTGAATTAATATTCTGTGTATCATTCAGCAGAGATCTTTTTACTGGTTTGGCCTTCTGTTTTCTTTCTTCTTCTTATTAAATTCCTAACTTATTTGGGGTGTCTTCGATTATTGCCGATTTCCTACCCATTTTTCCCCTTCCATTGTTCTTTCGGGGTCCCGCTTTCTGTATGGGTTTAACATCATAGGCGTGTCAACTGAAGAAGTCACGTCACAGTTTGTGGAGACTAATGGTCTATCAGTCGCCGAGCTCGGCAAAAAAATCTGTCTCAGTAAATATGTTGGTTTTACTGGCCATATTCCTGAGCGAGCAAACCCCGCCATAATGTTTCGAGATGTCGTCTAATTAAACAGCGAATGGTACCCACCGCTTACCCAGGACCGTTCTAAGAGCGAGCTTCCTTATCGGTCCTACTCAATTAAACAGCCGTAGATGGGACTTGAATCCCGTGCCACCAAACCCGAACCGGCCGCTCAACGCATGTTGCAAGGGCCACCTCTCCATACACGAACCAATGTTTCGTCATTTTTTGACGGATTGCAGCTAGTTATATTTATATATTTGAATGTTAAACATTCTGATCAAATGATTCTGTTTCAAATCTAAAGATGGGCTCAAAATTGTCAATTTTGTCGGTCATTACGAAGCCTGTCCGACATCTGGCGTCGGCCGCAACTTTCCCGGCGTGTGATACGTGCACGCGTGCGTGCGGCCGAGCGCAGGGCGGGCGGGAGGGGGGCGCGGCGCTGCTCCGGGGGTCGCGTAATAAATACATCACCCGCAAGTGGAGGTGATAAATGCATAGCGGAAATGGAAATTTGTCCACTGTCACGCCGGCGCAGTGGCGGAAGATGCACGCAGGAAACGGCGCCAGAAAAAAGCGGCGAGAAAACGCCTCGTGACGGATTCGGGCGGGTTCGATCCCGGCCACCGGAAAATTGAAAACAGAATTTTGAACGAAATGGCGCCTCGGTGAAAACAAAGTACATTTTAATTAATTATACGAATAACGTCACCACAAAATCAGTTTGCTCTTATTGAAGAAGTTTATCAGAATGGCGGTGGTTCAGATTCGTGTCGGTAGTGTTTTTACTCCCTTTCTTTTAACTCGTAGCGTCTGCTTGCTTGCTTGTCTGCCGAAAAAACTTTGGATCGATTTTTAACCCTTTTCTCGTTATCCAATCGAGCTGAAACTTTACAGGCAGACTCGTGGCGACGATAAAAATGAACTAACAATTTTTCGTTTAATTTTTTTTAAATAATTATAGTATTATTTTAGATATTTCGAAATTTTAACGATTTACATATTGTTTAATTTTCGAGCCCGACGCGTGGAGTATGCGCGAAACTTGTTTCAATGAGAAAGGGAGTATAATAAAAACTTGGTTCTTAATGTTCCCTTGTACCGGCATACAATTGCTGTCTGGAGACTTGTTATTTAATTTTTTAATATTGTTTATTGCTACTTAAATAAAAATACCCAAGTATTCTTATTACCTTCCGAAAAATTAACATTATTATCATATAATTATTACATATTTGTGTACATTTAAAAAAATTAAAATTAAATCCACGAAACTCAAACAGACTCCAAAAATAGACAATCCGAGCGAATAGGCGCTAGCTCGTACAGCCGCGACGCTGCGCTCCCCGCATCGCCATGCGCGAGGCGTGCGGCCGTCCGGTCGCCGTGTCCGGCCTTTCCGAGAAGCGATTTCGATTTCTTCGTCTTCCCGGCCCGAATAAGGAGTCGGCCAGCGGTCACGTCGGCCGCCGCGACTCTCGCCGGATCCTGGCGGGCGGCTGACGGGCCGCTTCTCGGAACTGGCGGAGAAGTCGCGGAGGAAGTCTCGCGGTGGAGACGCTGACGTTTCGCGACCACGCAGAGGCGGTCGGTGGTGATGCGTCGATAATGCTAGGATTTGTACCGCGCACTGCCAGGGTTATCGAAAATATCCTCGCACCGAGAACTCTCTACGACTCCTTGGTGCGGAGTAGACCCGAGAGCGGCTCGGTGATTTGGGGCCCGCGTGATCTTAAAAGTACTCTCTTAAGGTAGAGAAAGAAGTTTCTGAGATATCTCTACAACCGAGTTTCTACAGGGTATGCTTGGCTACAATACTTTAGAGACTAGGAGGAATGTGTATTTGATTAAGCATTTTTATCGATTTTTACGCGATATGATCAATGATCTTGAAATTATGCGGAGCATTTGGTTTGTATGTCCCTGATAATTAATTACCTAAGACAGCATCAACATATACAGGGTTATTTGTAAAACATTAATAACCTCGCAGGACTATATTCCTGCCCTGCTCATGAGCCGAAAATTTTCAAGCTATTATGACCTAATATGTGATATGTGACATCAAATTTTGCATTTTTTTTCAACATTTCTCACTTATTTTTTGTAAAATGTTGGACTATCATTACAGTAACTCATATCGATTACGAAATATTCATTCGTTTCAATACAAGTTAAATAAAATGATAAATACCCTGAAAAAATTCCAATTGGAATTCATAGGTTTTTATTTTTTTATTTGACTTGTATTAAAGGAAAGGAATTTTTCATATTCGATATAAGTTACTGTAATGATAGTCAAACATTTTACAAAAAATAAGTCAGAAATATTGAAAAAAATCTGCAAACTTTGGTGTCGCATATCTCCTTAACTATTGATATTAGGTCATAATAGCTCGAACATTTTCGATTCATAATCAAGGCAGGAATATAGTCCTGCGAGGCTATTAATGTTTTACAAATAACCCTGTATTGTTTCACATTCCAATGTACAGGACCAACCTGCCTGTTGGAAGAGCTACCGCTACTCTGAACAATATCATTTTGGATACTGATCTGTTAAATCTAAGTTCGTAATATATGTATGTATCAAATAAATTGAAATGATCGCCGTTCTCATAATTTGTAAATTGGCGAGAACGCCCAGTGTTTTCCAGCACAATCGTCTGCGGATTCGATTATAATTTTACCCACTTGTTAAAGTGGCATTCATTAAAACCTCTGTTGGATCAATCTAATATCTTCTCTATTCCGTATCCAGCTGCATTGCGGTATCGGTAGATTTACCACTAGTCTCCCAGTACGGAATCTCTACTCTATATATTTTAATGAGAAGTTTTTTAAGATATATTACATTATTATTATTATAGATGTGTTACGTAGTGTAAAGTGATCACTTAAGCCAGCCGTACGATAGGTCGTAAGCCCTATGAACACCCAAAGACTTCCATACCTACTTTCCCATAAAAATATATAACTTCGTCTCTTTTGAGACATCTTTAAACATCTTGATTAATGATGTCCCTGTGGACAAAATCCAGTACCGTGTTCTGAAAATTTTGGACAAACTTAAAATATTCTGAGATTTTTTTTATTCGTGTCATTTCATAAAAATAAATTCACACAATTAAATTTTGTTTAGTGGCCCGAAAACTCGTATGAAAAAAACTAACCGATAAAAACCAAGTTTTTATTTCTCATGTGCATTGTTTCCAATTTGATATTCTATCAACATATTCATCTTGCTTTAAGTTCACGTGGAAAATCTATTCCACGTATATTATTATCCTTAAAACTTATATGGAATATTGAAAAGTAATAATTGGTATAGGGCGGCACGGCGTCGGCGAAACCGTCTGATCGGACCCATCGCTCGAGTCAGACTAGTTGAAACTGGTTTCGCGCCTTCCCCACGCGTCGGGCTCCTTTCTCATTTGTACGGTATCTAATTTGAAAAAACCGTTAAAATTTTGAAAAATCCAAAATTATACTACAATTAATTTTTTTAAACGATAATTTGTTAGATCATTTTTATCATCGCCACGAGTCTGCCTGCAGAGTTTCAGCTCGATTGGATCACGGGAAAGGGGTCAAAAATCGATCCAAAGTTTTTTCGGCAGACAAGCAGACGCTACGAGTTAAAAAAAAATACGTAGTCGGTAGAAAATATAAATATTATATAGTTAATATGTTGCCGTTAGAATTCAGAATTCTTATTAAGGTAAAAACATCAAATAAATGCATCCATCCCAGTCAGAAAACTTAGGATGCAATATTATCAGCGGGCGAGGTGACGCGTTATCGATGGCGGTCCCCGGCGAGGCGCGACGCGGCCGCGGAGGCTGGGCATCTCCGCTCCGTGGACCGTTTAACGATAAAACAACCAACGCTCCAAGGGGCGGAAGTGTTGACCGAAAGGAAGCGAGGATCCGGCCTCGAAGCGCGGAGACTGTTCCCTTTTCAATCCGGCAGGGTTCCGGATGCGAATTTTATCGCGATCGGGATAAGTTTAAAAATTATTCTGGTATTATAATCAATCTCGAGCGGTTGGACCTTTGGATACAAACAATGATGTATTTTATCGATGCATATTTCATATGAAGAGTATAGAAGCAACAGCGGCAGTATCCAAAAAATATTTTGCATGCAGTCACCGAGGATTACTAATCTAGAATGTACTGAATTCGATATTTTATAGGAAATATAGTTCTACGATTTCCAAAATCATGACAAAATGGCCGCTTCATACTAAAGTGATACTAATGTTTTTAAAAACTTATTTGGTTTCGTTGAATCCAGAGAAATTTCCTTGAGTAGTGACAGTTTTTTTGTATTTATCTCAGAAACACCCGAGCAGAATATTACCGCCTTTGCTTTTATACACCTGTATCGATACGTAATTCACACTAAGTTTTGCAATACCAGTGAAAAATAATCAGTGAAATCTGTGGCGTATTCGTAGTAGAAATATCTTTATCAAATTTTAGTTGGTGTGGTAAAAACGAAAATGATAAGTTAATTTAGACGCGTAGGGGTGCATGAATACAGAACGTGATGTGAGCCGAATTCATCGAGGGATCCCAAATGGACGGCAACATCTCGGCACATCCAGAAGAGAAATCTGGAGGCGCATGTCATGTGCGTGTTCCTGTGTCCAGGATCAGGCAAAGGCTCTCAAGCAGCAGTGAAGCCATGGAGTAGTAGTAGAAGTACAATAAATACATTAATTATTTTTAAAAACAACAACGTGTTGTAACAAAATGCTAAAAATAATTACGCACTCCTGTCACTTGTCACGACACTATCGAAAAATCGAGAACGGCCTAGATTGATCTACGGCCTTCGGGAGGCATCTGAAACATTCGAGAACAACCCAAAAAAGCGTAGAAGCCACGGGAACGTTCTCCTAAACATTGGAAAGATCTAGGAGGTTCGATACCAGCATTCTGATATATAAACAGGAGTGCCAAACGTTGTTGAAAAACAGTTGTTGTTGTCGGCGTTGACAGTTCGTTAACGTGCAAATCACCGCGGAGTGCGCAGGACGACAGCCAGGTATGCCCAGTCGTGAAATTACGAAGCGAAAAATAAATAAACGAATAATCAATATTCTTACACAAGGAGTTCTTACTTAAAAGTAGAAATAAACTGGAGGGATTACTGCGAGCGGAAACTGGACGGAATGTTCTAGTGAATGTTAAATAAAGTGTTCCATCGATAATAAAGTGTTTATTTACGAGTCATATATTGCGAAATAGTGTAATTAAAGAATAGCGTTAAGCTTAATAGTGTTAAGTGACTTTGTACATTGAATAGCTAAATCATCAGTAATTGATAAATCGGTAATTAATTTCCAGCGTTTTCATTCATTCCTCCCGCAGCCACAACCCGTGACAGAATGATCATTCATGACGGTTTCTGTAAACCGTCGCTCATTTGCTTAAAATGAAAAAAACTATAAAAATCATTATTATTTGTATGCGCTGTTGGCATCTTAACATAATAAATGGTTTTCAGAGCGGATTCGCAACCCTGTTTCACGGAGAAGGCATCGAGAAACCTTGAATAAAGCAAAAAAAAAAACAAAGTGTTTTTATTTAAACGGAGTCATCCGGCGTTGATAATTGAAACCTTTTCCATAAACCTTAAATCAGACACGTCATTCTGTTTTACAGACA
Source organism: Agrypnia vestita (assembly GCA_016648135.1). NCBI lineage: Eukaryota > Metazoa > Arthropoda > Insecta > Trichoptera > Phryganeidae > Agrypnia > Agrypnia vestita. Next base: position 6,248 of record JADDOH010007600.1, read on the forward strand.
GCCAGTACGCAGTGCCAAGCACAAGTGCGCGGGAATTGAAATCAAAAAGCTCGCCTATGCTATCTAGGCGCAAAAAATAAAACAAATAAGGTAGATTCCTCAATTAGCCGCAGTAACGAGGCCCGATGTCCGAGATATCGAGAGCGTGCGCTTACACGTCCCCGATAATTACCTGAGACAGCGGCAACATGACTCATTTCATCTTCCAGTGTAAAGAACGGCCTGCCTATCGGTTGTACCCATATCGAGAGTAATTACACTATTAAGTCGGCTCTAATACCGACATACTGGATTACCTTAGCCGAGGTGTGGCGCCTGTACACGGGTGAGACTGATCTCGCAGACTCGTCTCGTAAACTTGTGAAGGACGGTGCAGAGTTGAGTATTAGACAAGCGATGATTCATAGCCGCATGTATTTTGTACGCAGCATACAATGACTCAACCGATACGTACGGACGTTTGCTGACAGATCTCGTGAGACGAGAGTTCAAAGTCTCATCCATGTACCGTAATAGTACATGTACGTGTGACGGGACACTTTCAGAGCCAGAGATTTAGGTGAGATAAATTTCAGTCATAATCGAAAGTGTCTCAATTTTACTTTAGATATTAAAAACAGCCCTTTAGTCATGGTCTTAAAAACCATTTTCACAAAAAAGCGACTCAAACCTATATTTTTAAATACTGTAACGAAATAGAGAAAGACATTACGTTGAATTTAAATTCCTCGTAATATGTCGATGGCGACAATAACATAGAAGCCTCTAGCACAGTCTACCACATTCTTGTATCATCTACAACCTTCGCGAAACGTCAAATGACTGGAACAACCGAGAAGAACCTTCTGTTTAACATTAGATTAGTCTAGCAAGTTCGAAAATACTAGCATTTGGATATAAATACGGAGAGTGGTCGTGTTTTGACAGTTTGTTCGGTGCGAAATCGGCCGCGAGCGACGAGGCGACGGCCAGGGTGGCCAATCATGAGATAATCGAAGCGATAAATAAAGCGAAATACCTAAGTGGCAACATAGGCTAGTGCGACTTCTATGCGCTAGAATCAAATATTTTACGAGCGATAAATAAGTGTAACCCAGCGATAATACAGTATTCATATAAATACGAGTGATATATTGCGAAATAGTGTAGGTTAAAGAATAGCATAGAGTTTAATTCGTGTAAAGTGACTGTGTACATTGAATAACTAATTAATCATTAATTAATAAATCGCTAACTAATTTCCAGTGTTTTCATTTGCCTCCCGCAGCCATGACCCGTGACAATACAAAGAGTACATCTAAGAAGTAAAACTCTGATCTGGCTTGCATCCAAAGAATGGTCACCTCTTCATGATCCATGTCCAGATCCATGTGGGTGCAACAACTGCAGAACAACAATCAACGTCACGCTGTGTCCTGTTACTCACCCAATGTACTCCATCTGGTCTTTAGTGTTTAATTAACTAAATGTTTTAAATTGTGCAATTTTATGTCTATAGGTAAACGACATTCACTCATAGTCTAGCCTCTACATATAAAAAGTGCTAAACATTATAAATACAATTTTACATTAACAAAATGTATACGAATGTATAAATAAATGTTGAAATATAATACATGACCGACTAATTTATTTAAACCTAATATTTATTGATAACATTGTTTTATGTGATAAAAATTTAAAACTGGGTTAACGAAAATACAATTTAAATAATACTCTTTCTTTCATAATGTAATAATTAGTGACACTGTGTATAATTGCAGTAGGGATGGGCGTTGAATGGACGGACTAGTTGAAATCAACCGTTGACGTTGCATCGACGCGTCGACGGTTTACGTTCATCGCATGGACTAGTTGAATTCGTAGACGGTGGACGGCGGACGCCGTGGTCGGTGGACGATTCGAGATTCAACGTAATGCAAAGCAACGAGTGAGAGCAAGACAAAACGTCTCCGTTTATTTCTCTCTCATCTCTCGCTGTCGACTTGTAGACCACAGAGTGCAGATTTGTGTACATGAACTATGACACAGACTTGAAATTTGAATGCATGCGTAGGGCGAGATAGGCTTAATAAGCTATTATCTATTATTTTTTACTTGATTTGTGCGATGTGCACGTGCGACGTTTCGGTGATTTTTGCGCTGTATAAAATAAAACAATTCTGTTTAATTATTTTATTTTTTATTGAACTAATATTTTACTGCTTACACCTGATATTGTTGTGTATACCTACTTCTTTTTTTATTATATATAGAAATAAGTATATAAAACAATGTGCAAAACAATTTGTAAAAGATATAATGTGCGTAAACAAATAAATAATAAAATATTTCTTTTTACATATAAGTACAAGTAGCGGTTTTACTTTCCCCGAAACTATATTCCTACGAACTTCTTTAAATTTTAAAAATTAACGTAATAAAAAAAGCCGTCGAGCAGCGTCGCGCCGAACCGTAGACAGTTGACCATCGTCCCGATGTTTAGATAGAACGTCCGCGACGTCCGCGTAACGAAGTTGACGCGTCAACTAGTTGACGAATTCAACTAGTTGATCGTCTCGTCGATGGATAGACGTGGACGGTCTCGTTTCGTCGACGGTAAATACGTCGACGACCCATCCCTAAATTGCAGTGTAAACGAAGCCAGTGAGTATAATTATGTTATGGTAGGTAGGTATACCACAACAGAGGGGACCATTAGGTTCTCTGGAACAAAGAGAACAAAACAGCCAATAATGCTCTGCAACGATTACAGCAATATGGATAACCTCTTGTGCGGCTGGAAATGGTAGTGCGTTGTTAGTTTGGTCGCTGGATGCTAATGTACTCAACTTCCGAATTAAAATACATATGTATATATACTATACAAATGCCAAGACAATGTAGTGGAATTACGTCTAAAACAATGGCCTAGTAATACAATTATTATTGACTAGCTGTTCATACCCGGCGTTGCACGGGCTAAGCAAGTTTAAAATAATTTTGTGAGGGTTAACAAAGGTTCGATTTGAACGGTAGAGATTTGCATCGAAAATATATCAGGGGAGAGGAAGGGTTAAAAGAATAGGGGGGGAAATGTCACATATGTTACCCGCCGGGTCCTAAAGAATAAGCTTCCAAATTTTGAGTCCGATCGGTCAAACGGTACAGATTTGCATAGAAAATATGACTTAGGGAGGGGAAGGGGTAAGAGAATAGGGGGAAATGTTGCCTATGTTACCCTCCGAGTTTCCAAATTTTGAGTCCGATCGGTCATACGGTACAGATTTGCATAGAAAATATGACTTAGGGAGGGGAAGGGGTAAGAGAATAGGGGGAAATATCGAATATGTTACCCGTTACTACAGTTTTGCATCGAAAATATGTCAGGGGGAGGGGAAGTGGTATGAGAAAAGGGGGGAAATGTTGCCTATGTTACCCGCCAGATCCCAAAGCATAAGTATGAAAAATTTGAATCGAATTGGACAAACGGTGTGGATTTATTTAGAGAACAGACAGGCAGACATTGAGTTTTATAGGTATAGATATACTAAGACAAACGAATATGGTTTGAAATTTCAGATAAACTCGTAATCAGTTTCTTAGAAAATGCTCTAGAGATTTCTTAAATTTCAACTATAAATGGCATAATAGCATAACAGTATTTTAATGTAACTTTATTATTACTCCCTCAAATAAAATCAGCGTTTCATAAAAAGAATGACAGCGCACTGGACGCTTTAGTAATAAAAATTTAGAGGAGTATGCTTTTAGAAAATTAACAATGATCTGAATCGCCGAATTCTTTGCTGAACACAGACGCATATGCCGCGGGAGCTTGGGAAGACCGAGGTATCCAAAGACACGACTGCCTTAGGAAAAGATCAACGGAGGAAAATTCTTGCGGAGGCCAAGACCTATCAGGGGTTGTAGAGCCAATATTATAATAATAATAATTGGATAATTTGTATAGCGCCGTTTTCGCGAAATACTCACCTCAAGGGCGCTTTACACAGAGAAATTATTATCTTACAAGACAACTTACTGCTAGAAAAGAAAAAACTTATTTACTATTACTTATTCACTAGGTGGCATACAAGAAGTGGAATTAAAATTGAGTACTATAATAGTTTGTGAGTCCCTGAAAGAATTATGTGTTTTCGCGGAGTGCACAATATGAGTGGAAAACATTAGCTAGCGTTGTTGTGGTTAGATTTTATAGGTTTTTATAGGATTGTCTAAATAAATGCGTCTTAAGTTGTTTTTTGAACAGTGGTAAGCTGTCAGTTTGTCTCAGTTTGTTAGGTAGTTTGTTCCATAACTTTGGTCCAGCCACCGCGAAAGCACGATCACCGAAATTAGTTTTGTGGATGCGATTTACTTCAGCTAACCTATTTGTATTAGATGTTGATGCTGAGCGAAGTGTTAGTTGTCTATTATTTGCGGAGAATGGAATGCAGAAGTCGGTTATGTATTGAGGGGCCATGTTGTGAATAGCCTTAAATATTGTAAGGCAAAGCTTATATTCAATCCTCTCTGGACATCTAAGCCAGTGAAGGTTTTGAAGATGGTTTGAGATGTGCGCAAACTTTGAAACGCCGGTAATGAGTCTTGCGGCGGCAATAAATACAGATTGTAATTTGTTTATTTCCTGTTTCGGGAGATGAGCGTAGATACCATTACAGTAGTCATACCATTACAGTAGTCAGTTGTCAGTAGTCAGGTTGTTTGCAAGTTACGTGCCGACAAGCTGTATAAGGCTTGGCAGGATCTGTAATAATAAAAATATGTATAAATTTAAATAAATAAATAAAAAAGAAAAAAAAATATGCTTCAATAACTAGCTAACATTAACTGAATACTATTTTCTTGCATAATTCACTATAAGAATTTTTATTTTATTTGTATGCATTGAAAATTCGTTGGAATTTTTGATTATTTGATTCGGCTTTTTTTCTTTTTGCTTGCATAATTTTTTAAGTATTTTTCAGCGAAATTTAAGGGGATTTAAATTAATATTAAATGAGTTACATACATGACTTTTGAAATGTTGATCTCTAGACGCATATTGAAAGTTTCCTGGGTGAATAGAGTGACAAGTGATGAAGTTTTCCGGCATACGTAAAAAGACCGAGAAGTGCTGCGAACTATTAAGATAAGAAAGCTGGAGTAATTCGGACATATTATGAGAGGACCTAAATATAGTCTAAACCAACTGATCATCCAGGGGAAAATAAGAGGTAAAAGAAGCGTAGGAAGACGCCGCAACTCATGGCTCCGTAACTAGAGGGACGGGTATAAGTGTAACTCGACTGAGCCGATCTTTGATAGACGTAGACAGTAGTAGTCATCAATCAATATTGGCTTTTCAACCCCTGGTAGGTTTTAGTATCTTCAATAATTGTACCTTTTACGAGCCAATCTCTCCAGTTTTAGAGATAAAATAGAGATGCTAATGAATTGTCATATCATCTAATTTTTTTTTTACACTTGTTAGTAAACTGTATTGTAAAAATGACAATTTTACAGTAACGATGCCGCGCATGTTCGTTGTCTTTGTTTTCCTATGTGCTGTGAAATGTAATCAATAGAAATGTCCTTAGGTTTTCACGGCCGTTCAGAATCTTCTGTGTATAGTTTTCTGGGATATTCTGCCGTGTACATGTGACCTCTCTGACCAAAGTTTCGGATCCCATTGCAGGGTCCATCATCAGGGCTAATGTGATGAGTGAGTGTTGAAGTGTAGGTTAAGTATTGCCTTGCAATACCGTACCGAAGTCAGGGTGTCTCCAAGTTTGTGTTATGTTAAATACTGGATTTGCGGTACCGTGTCGAAAGCAAGGTGTGTGTCTTGATGTAGTGTGTTATGTATCTACTAACGGATGTCGGACTGTGCGGATCGTCGATTTGATTTATCCTGCAGCGCCAGATACCACGATGTTTTTAACTTAAGACCGTCATCCCTATTAATGTTTACCGGGTGCTTGTATATTTCAATTGTTTCTTTGACCAGACGCGTGTGGTGACTTTTGGGCTTTCCTAAGATTTTCGGCTCAAATGAAAAATGGTGGCCCGTATCTAGAAAGTGCTCAGCCAATGCCGATTTTTTCCGGGTGACCGAGTTTGCATGCTCTTTTATGCTCATCAACCCTCTTTGAAATCGTGCGTGCTGTTTGTCCCACATACACTTTGTCGCAATTTTGACAGTTGAGCCTTTAAACACTGTCGGTCTCAAGGGGATCCCGATATTTTGCTGGTCTTAAGAGGTCCTTAACCTTGATCCAAAACGTTGGCCAGAGAGGTCACATATACACGGCAGAATATCCCAGAAAACTATACACAGAAAATTGTAATCAATAGCCATTCATCTAAAATTCAACGAGATTTTAGCAGCTTATTTGTTTCTGCGCTTCTTAAATTGGCTTTTTATCCAATAACAATCCAAGGAGGAGGTCATGTTGGCAGAATCTCAGGTGCCCCTCTTACTCTTCTTTTCACTTTTATCATTGGTTTAGGTATATCAAAAAATAAATTAAGCCACTTAAAAATAAACTAAAATAGTGGCCGGTACTGCAGGAAACGGAAAAAAAGTAATTTTCGATCAATAATAAAATATAACGTATAACGTGTGATTTAAAATATGTTTTATGTTATCTATATAAGTAATCAATACATACCACGTTCAACTTTTGTTGAAATAGCCGAATAATCTCCACTGTTAACCCACCGAACTTTACTAAGGTACGTAGGTTCACCGCATGCAACGCAAATCTCAGCACTTAACCCTTAAATGCATGAAGTCTGATTTTTGTATGAAAAAAATATATTTTATAGAGCTTCACCCGTAGACTAAGGGAAAAATAGTAAAAAAATCATTGTTTTATTTTTTCAAAAAATTACCTTGTGCCGTTTTCGGCACCACATGCATTTAATACTGAATTAATGCATTACTTCCTGTGCATTTAGTATAAAAAAGATAAAAATAATTGTATGAATACAAAATTGATAAACATACCTGCTCGTTTTATATTTTTCTGGCGAATAAATCTGTTAAATATTAATAGCAAGCGAGTTGCGATATATGCGGGCATATTCTTATGAGAGCGAACTATACAAATATTGCGAATGTGTCAAGTCAGTGCCAACGTTGTAGAATTTCAGAAAAAGTAATTGGTCGGTACTGGATGCCGGCCGGTACTGTAGTGTGTATACTTATTCTTTGTAAAAACTTTTTATAAAAATAATTTCAAAAAACATCTTTGTACTAACCATATTGCTTGTTTTTATGCTTCATCAGTTCGGGTACACGATGACGAATTGGCATTGGCATCGAAACCAGCAGTTAAAAAATATCAATGTAGTAAGTTTCATTTATCTCCCGTCGCCACGATCCCGCGATAATATCGTACTTCTTCCACATCTACGCATCTCTGAAATTACCCAACAGAGCGCTAATCAAATTAATAAATTCATTGCAAAACTTCTAAGCAACTTGACGGACCTTGAAGACTGGCAAAAAATGTTGAATATCAAAAGAGGCAGATTAGGCAGCTCCTCAAAAATTTGTCAGACAACAATTGGATAACGAGCGGGCCAATTAAAAGTTCCGGAATCCGGGCCTAGCGCGTCAGCGAGACGGTCTCCAGGATTCCGGGAGGGATTATATCTGACACCAGAGGACAGCTCAATCACTTCGGGAAGGGGGGTTCAATGCCTATATTGATAACTATTATGTACATAATTTTAAAGTGATTAAAATGTAACGATTATAATTAATATATCAATATATACAGGGTTATTTGGAAAACATTAATAACCTCACAGGGCTATATTCCTCCCTTGATTATGAGTCAAAAATGTTCAAGCTCTTATGACCTAATATCAATAGTTAAGGAGCTATGCGACATCAAAGTTTGCATTTTTTTTCAATATTTATGACTTATTTTTTGTAAAACGTTGGACTATCATTACAGTAACTCATATCAATTACGAAAAATTCATTCGTTTCAATACAAGTTAAATAAAATGATAAAAACCCCGAAAAAATTCCAATTGGAATTCGAAGGTTTTTATTTTTTTATTTGACTTGTATTAAAGAGAATGAATCTTTCATATTCGATATTAGTTACTGTAATGACAGTCCAACGTTTTACAAAAAATAAGTCAGAAATATTGAAAAAAAAATGCTAACTTTGATGTCGCATATCTCTTAAACTATTGATATTAGGTCATAATAGCTTAAACATTTTCGACTCATAGTCTAAACGGGAATATAGTCCTGTGAGGTTATTAATGTTTTACAAATAACTCTGTATATAAAAAGAAACCCTTGTTTCCCTACCCGCCAAGTTTTCTCCACAACCACCCACCGGTGGTTATGGTGGTGGATAGCCCTTGGTGTCACATCGAAAATATGCGAGTTTGGTGGGAGTGGCTGTGCGTGGATGGGAGTGGGTGACGAAAATGTGCTTTCTAGCACATTGTTTTGTTATGGGAAGGCCGCAAATGCTTCAGATTGTTTCAAAATAGGCGCGCTAACTGTGTCAGTGAGTCTAAAAGGTTTCGGTAAAACCTGCTCTAGAAAGTTCTGAAAGGAGAAGGTTATAGAAAATTCCCGAAAGTTCTATAAGATTCTAAACTGAGTGGCGGAATGTGTCGGTGTGTCTAAAAGGTTCCTGTACATTCGATAAATTTCTTGAAAGTTCTGGAAGGAGAATGTTCTGGAAGGTTCGCAAAAGTTCTATGACGATCTAAACAGTGTACTAAAAAGGTTCTAGAAAATTCCCGAAAGTTCTATGAGGTTCTAAACTGAGTGGCGGAATGTGTCGGTGTATCTAGAAGGTTCCTGTACATCCGAGAATTTTCTTGAAAGTTCTGGAAGGAGAAACAATGTACTAAAAATCTACGCGTGCGTAGATTTTTTTTTTTAGAAAACTTTTTTTTTTTTTTTAGAAAACTTTAAAAAAAAAAAAAAAAAAATTAGAAAACAGAGAGTACACTGTTTGATATTTAAATATATCATTCTCTATGTAATAATGTTCAACACGATGAATCGTAATCCCACATTCCCATACTGTGATTCAAGCACGTTCTTCTCCCCCACCGCACCCAAGTTAGCTAGTATATGCTTAGTATATTAATGAATATTCCTCTCAATAATAATAATTACAACCGCAAATTAAACACTTTAAAGAAAACAGCTAGTAATAATGGTAATAACAACATAATAAAAAATAAATTGTTAAATAAAAAAATTAATGAAAATTCGAGTACCTAATGGTTTTTTATATTCCAATCATTATATTTATTCATTTATATTATTAATGTATTTATACAATTACAATTGCAAATGCACTTTTTTGCATTTAGCTTATAACGCCCCACTAGGCTAAACCTGTTTTGGGCAGTTATTAATAATTATATTAATAGTAATAATGATAAAATTTCATAGAGAAAAATACTATAAATACAGGTTCAATATCCTTCAATATCAATAATTAAATTTCTCCTTAATTAATAATAACTTGGGCGCGTTACACGAAAAAATCGGAGTTTATGAAATTTTGTGCGGTGATTGTAATTGTAAATACATCGGTTAAACTTCTTGAAATCTCAACATTAGACTAGAAGAATATCGTCGTTATCCAACTAGCAATATTTTATCTGAATTTTTTAACCACTACCCATACAATAACTTATTACTTAGAAAACCAATGATTATTTTGACACAATATCAAAACCATCTTAAACATAATAAGGTATAATTTATAGAAGAGTTGATTGCACATACTTTCCTTAGGAACCTGAAGCGCTTTCTTTAGATCCCGTATAGGTACTGAAAGCACAAAAATGTTCTATACCCACCTACTAGGATGTGAAAAGATATATGTTATTATAATTTTCACTAAACTATGTACCATACACACGTTGAGTTATGTCACCACTGTTGCTTGGAAAGGATTAGTCCCTATTACCATCAGAAATAATTAATAACTTATCTAAAAATAGTGTGTTTTCAACCAATTCGGTAGAGGAATGGGACACTGACGGAGAAGGCTTTTTCGGGACTAACTATACTGTGTACTTCACAAACATTGAGTTATTTTGGAGAGGGTCAGTCTCTCAGGAATCTTTCAGTCACATCAGGAATAATTAATAACTAATCTAAAAACAGTGTGTTTTCAATCAATATAGTAGAGCAGTACACGGATAGAGAAGGATTTTACGGGAATATGGACAGTAGTAAAGCGTTATGTCACGGGATGTTTAATATATGAACGCGTCTTTGCTAAACCCCAGTTTATATATATAGCATCTTTTTGGCGCTCCACATAGAGGCGGCAAGCCGTTCAAGCCCCTTCTCCGGCCGTTTAATTTCGTTTTTTATCCGTGAATTTGAATGAAATTACGGACGTTACATGAAGTTACAGGGACAGACAGACGGATGGACGGACAACGAAATTATTATGTTTGATAGATAGGACTATGTTAATATTCCAACATGTGATGTTTATATTCAAATGTTAGGCAACTATATGTGCAGAAAATCTTAATAATCTTTCATAGAAATATAAAAACTTGGCAAATTATGCCTTCTCATAGAGTAAAATATAATAAAACTGTCCCAAAAACAACCTTTGACCAAAAACAAAACAGTTTCTAAGCTCCTAGAATAATCTACTTAGTAAAAATATTGAAACCAGTTGTATCGTTTTATATCCAATTTATACCTATTTAATTTGGATAATTACTATAATAAATAAATATTCAATTTTATGTAGGTGTTTTAGTTGAGCTAAATTTTTTATTATTTAATTAATTTAATTTAACTTTAATATATTAATTAATTACTAATGAAATATTCAAACCCGTTGTAATTGGGGATAATTATTATTAATGATTAATTAATGTTCAATTTTGTGTAGGTGTTTTAGTTGAGCTAAACTTTTTGTACTGTTAAAATTTAATTTAACTTTTATGTATTAATTCATTACTAATGAATCACTATAACGAAATTTTGTGTTGCAAAATGAAATATCTAATATGCCTTTAAACAGGCCTGCCCAGTTACATATTTTATTGTATGATAAATATTTTATTGTATAATAATAATAATCCGAATATGTTTAAATTCGAACATGTTGCGGCCTTTCCTTTTACGTACATGTTTTTTTGATTTTTTTTTAGGCGGCGTGTGCTATGTTACCCGACTAATCCATATTAAAAATCAACATATTCAAATCTAATTATTTTAACGCATAGATGAAACTGTGCACAAGCGATTTTATAATTGACATATCATTTATTTAGATCAGCATTGATTGATTTTACTGATTCTTCGACCGGTTTGTAACTGAATAACTAGTTATTTCATATAGTAATAAGTTAAATAATATTTTTTGATTGCACTCAAAAATATAAAATATCCAATCAAATTATTATTAGCCGTAAACCCTTGTAATTGTTGTAATTTTAGCCTAATTTAAGTGAGTTACGGACAGATAGACATGAGGTTAGTCAATTTTGTTGATCGATTTTACTGATTCTTCGACCGATTTGTAACTGAACAACTAGTTATTTCTTATAGTAATAAGTTAAATAATATATTTTGATTGCACTCAAAAATATGAAATATCCAATCAAATAATTATTAGCCGTAAACCCTTGTAATTGTTGTGATTTCAGCCTAATTCAAGTGAATTACGGACAGATAGACGTTCGAAATGAGGATAGTCAAAAATTTATGAGTCTTTTGTATTGCGATAATTGGTAGACTAAGACTTGAAAAATTAATTACATATACAAAATTTATTTTTTACATACAAATGCCTTATATATCTATAACATTACTATAACAAATGCCTTATCTATTATAATGTACAGTCCGGCACATACCACGGGCTAGTGGACTGGTAATCAAATATTCTAATTTCGAATTTCTGTCTGTTTGTCTTTGTGTCTGTCGGTCGCTGGAATTACTACTTTTGATAATGAGAGTGTGACACGCAATAGCGCGCTGCTCAAGTTACACGCAAGGGTCGTTATTAACCATTATTATGTCGCTTGATTTTTCACGGGTTTATGGCTAGTATTTCATTACGTATCTGTTGGTCCGCAAGAGATATTTTATTTCCCTCCTATCCTGCATGCCTGCCAAGTGGTCCCCTATCCGCCACTGGGGGACGCAACCTACAACGGTTACAGGCTTCATAGAAATTGTGTTAAAATATGTCAATGTTAATATGGATTTTATAAATAAATAAACGAAAGAAAAATGAGCTAGGAAAGCGTAAATTTAAATACTTGAATTATAACGTACTATATTTACTACTTGGTTTTGCCCGAGATTGATTTATGGTGTATATTATTTTCATAATCCCATGTATTTCATTGCAAACGCTGAAAAAAATCAATGCTTGCAAGAAAGATAAGAGCCGAATTAAATCAAGCTTTCACAAATATTTTATTTAAAGCGAGTCTCAACATATGTAAATATTCTTTTCCATGTCAATTTTTAAAAAAAATATATTTTTCGAAATTCTTTTGTAATTAAAAAATCTAGAACTAACAATCTGGCGTGTAATTTTTTTACAGGTAGGGTAAGGCTGGGGCAAACGGACATGGTGGCAAACGGACACCCCCTTAACGTTTTGCTCCAGTCAAAGATACTAATACATGTTCGCCGCCATTGTGAGTATTTTTATCAACGGCAGTAGTGTTGCGCTCCGCCTTTGAACATTAATCCTTTCATATCTAAACAATCGTTTGAGATATTTATATTTTTTGGTGATCACTGTCAACCTACTAGTAAGTAACATTACCAAACAACTATATTTTCCTTATAATGATATGAATATATCTGTTTAAACAGAAGTTCGTTTTTTGAGGTTATGTTTCCATCGTATTTAGCTAATGTCAGTGCAGTGTATTAGGGTTGTCAAAGTCATACTACTATTGCCATCTGTTGATTATTTTTATTTATAATTTCTATGGTCTATTGGGGCAAACGGACACTGTGTTGAAGGGGCAAACGGACATAGCTTATCTCATTTTAATTATTCCCTGTTTGTCGTAGGTCATGGTGCGTAATCGTAAAAGAACATCTGAAAGATGTAACTGGAGTGAAGAGTCTATGTCTTTAGCAGTAAAAGCCGTCAAAATTGACAAAATGCCGCTTCAAACATCTGCTAAAACGTTCAATATTCCAAGAAATACATTGCGGAGAAGAGTTGAAAAAGATGAAAACATGCCTAAATTTGGCGATCATACGTGCATTGGACAAAAAAACGAACTACAACTGGTGGAATACCTTTTAAAATTAGATAAAATTGGCTATGGGCTAAATTTTAAAGATTTACGTCAGTTGGTATACCGTTTTGTGTTTGTCAATGGAATTCGACATCATTTTAATAATGAAGATAAAATGGCTGGTAAGGAATGGTGCAGGCAGTTTTTAAAAAGGCACTCTTGCCTAAGTGTTCGAGTTGCTGAAGGTTTGTCTTATGCTCGTGCTAAGGGATTGACACACGCTCATGCTGACATATTTTATAATAATCTCTCACATTTAATGACAATGTATGACCTTTTTGATAAGCCTGGTAATATTTTTAATTGCGATGAAACTGGTTTACAACTGATATATAAACCTAAAAAAGTTATATCGCAACGTGGCAAGCGTAGCGTGTTTTGCCAGACAAATGCCGAAAAGGGGGAAACTGTATCCCTGATGGCTTGTTGCTCTGCCAGTGGCCAGTACATGCCGCCTTTCGTAATAATGAAAGGAAAGCGACAAAATCCCGAATACGAAATTGGTATGCCCAGTGGAACAAAGGTTGTATTATCTGACAGTGGATATATGCAGTCTGAACATTTTGCAATGTTTTTAGATCATTTTATACAACATAAACCATCAGGACATGTTATATTGATATTAGATGGGCATGGATCCCATAGTTCTGACCCCGACGCCCTTGAAAAAGCTATCGAAAACAATGTGCACCTTCTATGCTTGCCGCCACATAGTACACAGAAATTGCAACCACTAGATGTGTCATTTTTTGCTCCATTAAAAATTCGTTACAACGAAATTTGCCGCGTACATTTACGTCATTATCCAAGAAGTGGAATAACCAAAACTACATTTGGATCTCTACTAAAAGTAGCATGGAATCAAGCGGCAACTGTTGGTAATGCTGTCAATGGCTTCAAGAGCTGTGGAATATTTCCATTTGATCCGAATCATCTCCACGAAGAAGTTTTTCTACCATCTTCTGTATTCCATTCCCAAAATCAACTCTCAGTAACATCGGAAATTATTGTTTCATTAACACCACCTCAAAATCCTTCAACTTCAATGAATAGTGTCGTAAAAAATACACCATTAGTAATAAATACAAATGATTCTTCTTTTGAAAACATGGCATTACAAAGTTTGATAAGTGATGAAATCATGGATACTACAAATACAACCGACACAACGGTTATGGCTCCAAGTACATTTGAGCAAATCAGTCCATTACCTGGAACATCTGGAGACACAAAAACTTCAAGAAAAGGACGTAAAGGGACTGAGTCCAGGATCTTTACCACAAGCAAATTTATTTCTGAACTAAAAGCTAAAAAGATACTCCAAAATATAAAAAAAAAACAAAAAAGAAAAAAGAAGCAATATTAAATGTCAGAACAAAACCGAGAACTGTGGTTCTTGCAATGGTATCTATAAAGAAGGGGAAAATTGGGTTCAGTGTCTTGAGTGTAATGTCTGGTATCACGTTACATGTGATTTAAATGGAAGAGAACCTTTTTTCAGATGTGTACAATGTTATATTGAAGATAGTGAATAGATGTCCGTTTGCCCCTTCTTAAGGGGCAGACGGACAGTCTTTCGATTTTTACTTTTTTGTTTATATCATGTATAACTACATAAATATATTTTTTTAAATACACCTATTTCGTTAATTTTGTGTTTTTTAATAATCCTGCATAATTATATTTGTTTTTTGTATGTATTTTTCTGTATATTTTCACGCTTTATGTTAAGCGTGTCGGTTTGCCCCAGTCTTACCCTAATGGGATATTTCAAAGTTTCTTACTTCTTAACTTCTTATTATCCTGGAAATGATCAATCGAGATGAATATAGTCACGTGAACCTATAAATTTAAGACAGAATAAGTTGTACAAGCATCACGACGCACCTTTCAAGAGTTTTTGCTATTTCGCACAAAAACATAATAATATATGAAATCAATCCATCAATTGAAAAAATCAGATTCATTGAAATTAGTACAATTTTAAACTGAAAGCATAAATAATCAACTTAAAATAGTATTATTAATTGAGTGAGTGAACATTTTCTTTGATATTTGGATGTATCATCTGTTTATTCGAAAGGTAGGTACTTTTAGAAAATAGTAAATGAAAATTGAAACCTAGTTATTTTGCTGCACTATATGGGAATAATTGTTCAAATTAACAGTATACTCTTCGGATCGGCGGCAGTTATAAGATACAAGATATAAGATACGCTTACACGGGATACGCCCCTCTCGTATCCGTAAACTTAACACAACGAAACAATGCGCGTATTACGCACTGTACTCACACTAATTCAATTGCAAGCTTATATGAAAAGACCCATACCTGCTCATAAAATATTTTTCTGTATTACTTATAGGTCAGATCAATTACACTATTTATATCAGAAACACAGATTACTGAGCCTATTCTAATTAGTTTGCGTTATATGAACAACTAGCTGTTCGTATCACGGGTTAAGAATAAAGTTGAAAATAAATTTGTGGGGGGAAACAAAGTTTTGATTCGAACGGTTTAGATTTGCATCAAAAATATGTCAGGGGGAGGGAAAGGGGTATGAGAATAGGGAGAAATATTGCCTATGTTACCCGCTGAGTCCTAAAGAATAAGTTTCCAAATTGTGAGTCTGATCGGTCAAACGGTACAGATTTGCATCAAAAATATGTCAGGAGGAGGGGAAGGGGTATGAGAATAGGGGGGAAATATCACCTATGTTACCCGCCGGGTCTCAAAGCATAAGTATGCAAAATATGAATCGAATCGGACAAACGGTGTGGATTTGTATACAGAACAGACAGACAGATAGACAGACATTGAGTTTTATAGGAATAGATAATATATTATTATATAACATTGTATTATAATA
Source organism: Agrypnia vestita (assembly GCA_016648135.1). Classification (NCBI taxonomy): domain Eukaryota; kingdom Metazoa; phylum Arthropoda; class Insecta; order Trichoptera; family Phryganeidae; genus Agrypnia; species Agrypnia vestita. The sequence goes on from JADDOH010007600.1 coordinate 22,408, forward strand.
GAAATATTAACATTTAATGGAGTTCTAAACGTTTACAATAGAAACCTTACGCGTGTTTAAATAGATAAGTCCCGCTTACAGTATTTGGACTAAGGATCATCACAGGACTTTTGATCATATTTGGTGGACGCTTCGGATCCCATTGCAAGGTTGGTAGGTGAACCTTGTATGGATGCTCGTGAAAGTGAAACCAGGCGTGTCTGTATCCGTAAAGGTGGCCGAGTTGTTGGATAAATTCGAATGGAAATACGCAGCATGTCTATGGACCCGTGAATGATGGAACTGTTTGGAGATCTGGTGCAATGACTTTACCGGACACCTGCAACGGATGTACGAATCACGAATCCTAAAAAGTACATTCGGTGAAAATTCAGAGCCGAAATGACGGATAGAAAGATCAAGGGTCCTTTGGGCAGATAATACGAAGAAAGATGCTTAGAACTCTTGGAAATTTGGATTTTTTAATGGAAAACTTAAAGAAAAGTTAAGAAATGTCATTCTTAGTGTGTCGCTAAATAGATTGAGTAATGGTATGTGAAAGTAAAGATGTAATAAAGAAAGGAAATATTTAACTTCTTCTTCAAAAACAATAAAATAATTTTGTGGTGACATTATTAATATAATTAATAAAAATAAACTTAGTTTTCACCACATTTGTATTAAAAAATATCAACATGTTTTAGAGGCCATGGCCCCTTCGTCAGGATAAAATTGTATGCTAATAAAATTGTATTCTGACGAAGGGGCCATAGGCTCTGAAACGTGTTGATATTTTTTAATACAAAAGTGGTGAAAACTAAGTTTATTTTAATTAATTATATGGAAATATTTAAGATTAAACTGTTTTACAGTCATTGAAGTTATTATTATCATAAATTTATAAAACGGGGTTTCATATTTCGTTTCAAGTATCAATATATTTATGTGATTTTAGCAATCCGTAATTAATCAAAATTTACAAATAAAAAGACAGGAACCAAGTAGGATCTGAGGCGGCCGTACAAAGTGACGTCAGTAGGTAAAGCGAGCGCGCTAGCTAACTGCTTGAAATGGCTATCGGACACAGTGAGGTACTCAGCCAGTATAGTGTAAACTGTCAGGTATAGCCTTGACTTGCTGGTGAAAATTCAAAAGGTAGGGGCAAAAGATTGAGGAGGTCAAGACTTGATTTGACTGTAGTGATACTTAGAAGTAGTACGTTTGTTCTAAACATTAAGTTTTGTCTTATGGTCTCCAGATTTGTCACCGCATTGTGACTCAGATAAGATACCGTTTTCGGAGTACGGAGAAACGTAAGATGAAAATTATTCCATTGAATCACCACGACAAACTCACATATGATTCAAAGTAAATTCAATTTAGTGATTCACGGCATCTTAAGCAGGAAACATTTATAGTTTCAATGAGGCAGATTACGTCGGTTCGGTGTGTGGCGCTGGGTGGCAAATACCTTCTTGAAGAGAGTGCTCGAATCTCGGAGCATATTATCATACCCATTTCAAGAAGGCTCAAAGCCGTCACTACCTGGGAATATTCTCGAGATACGTATTTATTTCACAAAGAGCTCTCTGCATCTATGCAAAAAACGCGTGATAATTGAAATAATAACCAATGCATTAATATTTTCAAAAAGCGCCAACAATTCAAATAAAGTTATTTCGTAAAATTATCATTGATATTATAGATCGGAAATTTTGTTTATTTCACATAGCAGACACTCTCGAAGAGTGCGCTGTAGTATAGGATCGTGATATCTACATAGCTTATCATGTCTAGAATCTGTAGGTCAATACGAACATTTTCAGCTCACAACATCATTTCCGTCATGAGATATGATTCTTTGAAATATTGAACATACTACGATAATAAAGCATTCAATGATGTGAATCTCATCATTCAAGGGAAAATTGCGACCAGAAGAGGTCCTGGAAGATGTAGGATGTCCTGGGTGAAGAAAGTGGGGCAATTACCAACATGATCGCTAACACTTCGTATAAATAGTGCTTGGACAAGAACTATTTATTAGAAGTGAAAAATTATGCGTACTTAGGCATCTGAAATATAAAACGTTAACATCAAACATAATAATTTCGTTGTCTGTCTGTCCGTCCGTCCATCTATCTGTAACTTCGTGTGACGTCCGTAATTTCGTTCGAATTCACGGCTAAAACAACCCCGGGCCAGTAAATCCGAAGGCGGCAATGATAGCGATGTTGCTATCGCCGAGCCTGCATTACCCGTCAAAAATACAGTACATATAGGGCTTAACAAAGACGTAAACCATTTCATGTTCTGCTCATTCGTCAGGGTTTAAAATAGTACAATTAACTGCCATCAGGGAAAATATTAAAAAAAGATGTTAAAATATTTTGATAATAGTTCATGAGTGTCGGTTATAAATAAATAAATACTTATTCTTTAGGAACCAGCGTGTAAAAGTAATGTCATTCTTGACGGGTTACAGCTTTTTAATCTCAGATATTTCTGTTTATGCGCGTATTTCGCACAATCATTTATTTTCATCTCGGTATTCAAAATATGTTCGAAAGTTTCTTGGAAGAAGAGCCTTTTTCAAACTTTAATTTACGCGTAATGCGAATTATTTTTAATTAAATAATGAAAATGAATTGCCACAAAGTTTCGGTAGAGGCCAAAATGAAATCGGTTACCACTATTGTTATTCGAATCGTAAATTCTAGATTTCTCGCCCGCACCCTACGCCGTTGAGGCCAGACAAAAGCTTTGTTTCTAAATATTGGTTCAAATAAATATTACCATATTCGATATTTGAAGCACGACAACAAATTGAAATTTCTTAACGAGGCTTAACCGTAGACGTTCGTCCTTCGAGTTCAGGTACTGTCTGATTTTGGGTTCTTGATCGTATCTCTTAATCTGTAGGTAGATGTCTACTTCTTAAAACTTGTTCTGATACATCGGGTTCTGAATTCTTGTTATATACTTCTGAATTCGTTGATTTAAGACGTCAGGATCTGGGAACTAATGGTATTGTCGGCATGATCATTGGCCTAGCAGTAACGTGGGCCTAAAGTTGGTAGCATCATAAATACTTTATCGTCCCTATTCTCATGATGACGGATTGTTATATCCTAACACAAAAGATACTACTTTTTATGTTCGTGTAAAGACATCAAGACATCTGTCAGATATCAAACTATCGTTAGTGTTATGAGCTATAATTTAATATTTGGACATTTTGCATGAATAAACTTTTTTTACTATGGATGCAAGCACGGTATACCTACGTGTCAAATCAATATTCTTACAATTTTTAAACTAAGCTAAACGCTTGTGATATAAAAATAGAACTTACTTGCCGGTGTTCTGGAATGGGATAACTAGGTGAGAATATATGTGTGAAACAAACTGAATTCTGCAAGCTTTAAAAATAATATTTACATATATTTTTTAAAATTTATTTGAGGGAAAATTAACAGCAGATCTATATATTAACAAATATAAAATAATTGATATTATTTTAACGGCTTTTTTTTATTTTTAGCTGATTTATTTTAAATTATTATAACTGCAAGTGGAGAGGGGGAGGGAATGTGGGACAGGAGTAGAAGGGAAGGTAAATTGTATGAATTACTTTTGGTGCGGTTGTGTAAATATTGTTTGTTTTATGTCCCTTATAGTTGAGTTAAAAATGTCATTGTGATGACAGTTTGTGTTAAATGAATTTGTGGATCTGTAGATAAAAGAGTTTTGTTAATATTATTAATATTTAAAGCATTAACTTTGTTGTTAGACATTATAACAAATTGTTAGTTAACTTTGTTATAACCATTACCAGACTTTAGGTCTACCGGTTTCGAGACGTACCCATCTCTTCGTCAGGACTAACACTACACCACTACATTCACAACACTACACACCTCAACGACAGTATAATTGATCACATGCGTGTTAGTCTTGTCAGGGACAAACATGCACTGACAAGACTAACACGCATGTGATCAATTATTGGTGGAAGTGTAACAATACTATGGTTGAGGTGTGTAGTGTTGTGAATGTAGTGGTGTAGTGTTGGTCCTGACGAAGACGAAGAGACGGGTACGTCTCGAAACCGGTAGACCTAAAATCTGGTAGTGGTTTTAACAAAGTAAACTAACAATCTGTTAGTTTTGTTTTGATTTGGTCATGCAAAGGAGGAGATGAAAAATAGGTGAATGTCTGTTATTGCGAGTTGGGATGTGGAAAAATATTCGTTGAAGATATGTGTGATATTTTAAATAACAATAAAACTAATTAATATTCTTATTAATTTATATTTAATAATCTTCGCGTCGAAATTGGCGCAGTGAACAATATTGAATAATGTGAACCCAGACAAGATAGATAGATGCGAATAGATCATAGTTAAAATGTCTTTGATTATTAATACTATAAATATTTATACCTATACATCTCCATATTTTTTGATATTATTTCTTTGATATTCTTTCATTGAAATGATTTAAATTACTTATAACCCAGAGGTGCCCACCACCATGGGATAGATTTAGTTCGCCCAAATATTAAAAACTGTACAACCTACATGAAAAAAAACGCATTGGCCGAAGAAGTGTTGGAATACCCAATCAGCTACAGTTCGATGACGTAAATGAGAAAGCGCATTTACAGGGGTATATAACAGTATATACATGGTGTAACAGAGCTAGTCCAAAATACTTTACAGGTAGATTCCTGCTTTAATTATGAGTCGAAAATATTCAAACAACCATGCCTTAATGTAAATGTTATGGAATTATGCAGTATCAAAGTTTGCAATTTTTTTCAATATTTCTGACTTATATTTTACAAAGCGTTGAACTATCATTACAGTAACTATATCAATTACAGAAAATTCATTATTTTCAATACAAGTCAAATAAAATGATAAAAACCCTGCAGAAATTCCAGTTGGAAAGTTTTTATCTTTGACATTTATTAAAGGGAATTAACTTTTCAAAGCAAAAAAACACTTTGTGGCTTGACATTATAAGACATTTAAGAATAAATTAAATACTATGTTTTAAATTTATTTGTCAACTAGTTTCGGTTGGACTCAACCTTCTTCAGGACAATTATAATATAGACTATAATATAGTGTATATTATAATTGTCCTGAAGAAGGTTTAGTTCAACCGAAACTAGTTGACAAATATATAGCAATAAAGTGGTTTAAAATATAGTATTTAATTTATTCTTAAATGTCTAATTAAGGGAATTATTTTTCATATCCGATATAAGCTACTGTAATGATAGTCCAACGTTTTACAAAAAGTGAGTCAGAAATATTGAAAAAATGCAAACTTTAATATCGCATACCTCCTATTGATGTATACATACAGCATACAAAACTATTGATGTTTGGTCATGGTTGCCTGAACATATTCAACTAAAGCAAGAATAAAGCAGGATTAAAACAAGATAATTAAACCTGTAAAGTATTGTGGACTAGCTCTGCTACACCTTGCGTATAAAATATTATTTTTTGCTTATTTATACTATTTTGTATCGTAAAAATAAATATATTTATATTCCAATTAAAACCAAAAACCGGATTGCGCTTATCTCACGAGTACGACAGTACACACTATACGACCTTACAGGGACGTGGTGAACTCGATTTCCATCTCAAAATATTAGAAATTATTCTGCCATCTGTAGACAGCGGCTTTTAAACACAACCTACCCTTAAAGCCTCCCCATATCTCGTGCTGTGGTCCCGTGTCAAATACGTAGCACTATTTCGATGGGCGGTCATACATCTTTCGGCCGTTCCGGGAAACCAAAGTGCGTAACGGATAGCTCGTATTTTTACTGTAATTATTTACGGCTTAGTCGTCTCGGCTCGAATTGTATCGTCGCTTGCCACGCTGTCTCTGTATGAGATTACCCAGCTTCCCGCAGAGCCCCAATCTCTTTATGCAAATTTCTTTTAACGAGTTTTGTTAATTCTAGTAATTGTAATTAGTTTGGAAATTTTATTTCATCTCGCAATAATATTATTTTTACCCAGAATACAAAAATTATGTTGTTTTTACCTGAGGCGCGCAAAAAGTTTGCGTATTCTAGATTCGCTGAGATAATCAAGGAATGAATGTAAAGCTAATCTTAGCAAAATTAAAAAAAATTCGCTCATGTTGAGCGAATTAATGAGGAAAGAATGGTACGAAAGATATATAACGCAAGTGTTGACCGTGCCAGAAAGAGATGGCTACCGTGGAAGACGTGATATAAGCAGATTAAGCAGATACTGAAAGATGGCCCGTTAGAAGCCTCTATGACCGTCGACATTGCATGCGAAGATGTATGAATGTGGACGAGGCGAGAGTTGTATGTCAGGACAGTAGAGTGTGGCTCTCTATCCTCTGTGCTTATTCTCAAGGGGAAAAGGCGTTATGGTAAGTAAGGTAAACATATTTCTCCGATTTTTCTCTTATATTATGTAAGATGAAATCTTATTATTACTTTTTTATTTGTGTTAATATATTTTTTACTTAAACCTTTTTCATCTTACTTAATCCATCATTCATATTTTTTGGAGGTTCATATATGTAATAACATTTATAAAAATATGTACTCTTTATATATTATTCTTACTTCATATATATTATTTTCATATGCTTAATATTTCTGCGCTTATTTTAGTGTCTTATTTCCATGCTCCTTTTTTGTATCTACAATGTTCTTATTTATTTTCATAATTGAACAACATAATAATTCAACATATTTGAATTATTATTTATTTATTTATTATTATACATCAAACGTCAAACGTGGGAGGCGTAAATTAATGGTTCGTGTCTTAGATAAGCCCTGCTCTCACAATGGTAGTATATTGACGGGCCACGCAAAAGTAGTGGTGGCTAAGTCGGTTAGTTGCCACGTTGCCATCCGAGGTTCGAGTCTTTCTCCAGCCTTGTAATTTCGTTTTAAGTCGTGAATTCCAGGAAGTTACTGGACAGAGAAACAACGATTTTTTTTATATTTATGATTTCTGCTTAACTTATTATAGTGGAGTGTAGTCGTACTTTGAAATCGACTGTGCAAGAAAAACTGTTTACAATATCTTTAAACTATTAGTAACATTAATTAAGTGCTATAAAAAAGAAGATTTATTGACTGTAATTAAAAACCGATAACAAGAATTTCTACGAAATAAATCAAATAATACGAGTATCTCAGTAATAACAATTTTGTTGTCTGTCTGTCCGTAACTTTTTGTAACGTCCAGAACTTCTTTTACAAAAACTTTTTTCTTATTTTTTTATAAATAAATAAATACTTGTTCTTTAGGAATCGACATGTAAAAGAATGTCATTTTTGACGGGTTACAGCAAGTTTTCTAATATTCCTATAATTTTTTTTATCATTTTATTCTGACCTAAATATTTCATAACATTTTGACAGATAAATAATGAACATGTTTTTTTTTACAAAATATATGCTTAAGTGAAACACATGCTTCATAAACTGCATACGCCTGACATATGTATTTTATTAATATTTTTTTGGGTTTCATATTAAACCCATGTAATGAGCTTTTATAAAATATTTGATTACTAATTTCTTATTGTCACATATTTATCTATATAAATAGTATATATATATATAAATATATATATATAAAATATATATATCTATTATTATATATATATTCATTATATATTATATATATATATAACAGTGATGGTATTTTAACTAGTGACACACTTTCCGTTATATTTGTATCTGATTGCGTCGATGATTATCAGCTGATTTTTTGCAATTCGACGGGCAACTGGGACTAGACAATAATCATATCTTAGTTATGAATCATCGATACAGTTAGATACAAATCCCAAACAATTATACCGTAAATTAACTGGTTAAAATAACCGTTTAACGATTAGTATAAAAAAATGTGGCAATGTCGTCAGATTAAAGAGTTAAGGTTATTATTACGATCGTTGGACATATTTATGTGTTATATGTTTTATATTTTATATATTTTATGCGAACCGTATATTTTACTGAGAAGCAAATCTCGACGTTTCGCTGAATAAGACTCAGTAAAATACGCGGTTCGCATAAAATATCTGTTTCGTTTAACATAAAAATTTCATCAGATTTCATGTAGATAGGTACATATGTTGCCTTATTGATGATTTATAAGTGAAATTCAATAAATAATGAATTATAATGAGTGTTTTTTGTTTGTTTCAGGTATGGAACTCAGTCAAGATATACTTTTGGATATAAAGAATAAAATTGAAAAACACATCGATTCGACGATTATGAAGTAGGTATGTATACAACATTCAATATTTTTTCGTACCCAATTGGTTTTCAGGTAACCTCTTGTCATCTGTATATGAGGGGTATAAAAGCAAGGGTAGCAATATCCCAGTGAGGTGTTTCTGAGATTAGTTTAAAAACCTGTCAATATTCAAGGAATTTTTTTGTGGAATCTATGAAACCTGCACCTTAATGAAAATAAATTGGAAATGGAAATAGTTGCCATCTCAGTTTTATTTTTGTATACATACTTAAATAAATGAATATTCAATTTTTTTTAAATATATATTTCTGAGTTTTCTACCAAAATGTGTACAATGCCGCTTTTGCTTTTTATATAATTAGATATTGCTGTCATTGCTATGATATTTCAGTCTAAAATCGACGTCAAATCTCACTTTAGTATAAAGCGGCCATTTTGTCACGTGACACATCCTTGGGGGTTGATTGGTTGAAATGGTACGGCCTTAGTTTTTTACACCACGACGGTATTTTTGTTTCTTCTTCGAATGGTTGCTTAGAAACATTATTTTGTAAGTGATAGAGCTATATATTTATATATTTCTTTATTATTATTATTATTATTATTATTATTGATAATGGGCAGGCAGCTTAAGCTGATAGGCCCATATCACTGTCTCTCATTTGAATATCCAGCCTATTCTTAAACTGATTGACACTGGCTGCAGACACAACGCCTTCAGGTAAATTGTTCCACATATTGACCACTCTATTGCTTAATGCATGCTTTCTTGGGTTCACGAGAACCGAGACTTGTTCAACTTCAGGTGATGTCCTCGAAGGCCCACATTAGTGTTAAATGCAAACATATCTGTCATATTAGGAATATTGTAGTAGCCCGATAGAATCTTGAATGTCTCTTCTTATAAAATTTTTATTTATATATTTCTTATAAAATCTCGAATTCAGTTTCCTTCCAAATTATAATTACTCGGTGACTGCATTCGAAACATTTTTTAATATTTTTTTTGATATTGCTGCCTTTGCTTTTGTACCCCTCATATGATGTTTACAGTTTGAAGTCCAAAACAATGTGGTGCAAAGTTGTTTATAAACAATCCTAGTTATTTTTAACTTCGTAACCCGACGATTGCCGAAGTAAGCAGCGTCCAGTGTTTGATTCCCTAATAGCCCAGTCCAGAAACTCAAGTGGGATTTATTATAACTCGGGATTGGCGTTCTTCAGCGGCCAACGATCCCTTAACCCTCAAGGAAGGAATGTTATAAGTGACAGGTATGAAAACAAAGGCAGCAATATACAAAAAATAATGTTTTGATTGCAGTCACCGAGGTTTTACTACTTTAGAATATGCTGAATTATACAGGGTTATTTCTAAAACATTAATAACCTCGCAGGACTATATTCCTGCCTTGACTATGAGTCGAAAATGTTCAAGCTATTATGACCT